>OX579636.1:17548048-17584908 GCA_951230915.1 Antitrichia curtipendula | reverse complement strand
AATCTTTGCAGAGACCCTTGTGCACGGTTGATCAAGAGCACAGACTGATCGTAAGTTTGGTGAAATTAGTCCAATTTCAGAATGAAATTGCAAATTCGGTCATTTGTGTAGTTGTAATCAAATTAGGGATTTGAGAATGCCAATGGGTGAGAATTGAACCAAAATTGGAGAAATCGGGTAATTGCGTGATCGCCAAGTGCGGGTGAGAGGGAATTGGGCAAGAAATTGAGCAAATCGATCAAGAAATTTGATTGTCGAAGCGGATCAGCCATTGGAGGAGTCGCGGCGTCAAAGTCCAAGGGGATAGGCTTGTCGGAGCACTCAGAAACAAGTCTTGGGTTGGGACAGGCCGTCAGTTTGGCCGGTTCGATGGGTTGAGACCCGTTTGGACTAGTATGGACCAGTCAGCCGGGTATTGACTGGGTACCATGGCTTTGGAGTGTTGCATGGGTATCAACCGAATATCGCTCAATCAAAAACAAAATAAAATAAAGGTTTAGATTTTTCGAACGGCCCTTGGGCCATGCCCCTGGTTTGGGTATGGGCACAAGTGCGGTTACTAGTTTTGGATTAATGTTTTAATTGTAATGGTTATATGTATTAGAATGTTGTGTTAGAAGTTTCATATATCTACATGTTGTAAGCTTGAGTTTTGTGTATTGTAGGTAGAGCATACTAATTTGCACGTGTTTGGCCATATTGTCCTTGGTTGTGTGTGTGCGGATTTATTGTGAGTTATTCTAAACGTAAAATCTTATTTTTTTGATTAAATACTATTACTAATAATTATATAGTCTATAAGTCTTGCATTGCACATGCATTCATCACAAGTCAATCCACATTGAACTATTGTCGCAGAACTATTGCCATGAACTAGTAGCACACTAGACAGGACTGTGACTTTATACATCCGTCAATAGCATGTATTAATGGACAGCAAGAGTGATATATTGGATATTAGTGGGAATAAGAGTGAATAAGTCTCTGAATTTTGCACATTTATACATTGTGACCTTTAAACACACTACATTAGCCTTACATAGCTTAGTCCCTGGTGTTCGAACCCGGATTTGATTGAATAGAATCAGATTCCAACGATTTATACTACAGTGTTAATCATTTTCTTCTTGGTGGTTAGTTTTAATCATTTTCCTCTTGGTGTCAAGTATAGAGCCTCAACTATATTTTCTAGAGTAAAGTTGACTTTCTTCCTTGATAAAAAATTGTTTTCATCTTGCCATAATTACTAGTTGTGATAAAATCTTAGATTAATCGTAGGTTAGGTTTAGGCAACTTATGGTTTAGATAAATCCCATATACCACTTCTCAAGAGCAATCCTTTTTTTTTGCTGAAAATCGAGATAATATATTTTTTGGAAATGCAATTGGTGGTACTGGTATAAATGTACAATAGTTAGTTGCTTTATCTTTCCCATAATATTGATTTGTCTTAGTGAATTTGAAATGATGTAAAATACTACTAGACTTAATAAAATTTATATACCAAGAGAATAAATTAGACTTGACTAACTCGTGTAGTATGACATTATTGAGGTTTTACAACTATTAATCTTAAATAAAGAATAAAGATTTTAATTGTTCTTTCACATTGATCTATAATTGGATTGTTTGCCTTTATTCTCTAATAAAGGTTTTATAAAGGTTTTAATACAAGAAATAGTTGTTGGAAGGAGTTGCTTTATTGTTTGTTTTTATTGACAATCTATTGAAAAATATTGTCTTAACACTTAGTATTTTAAGATAAGACACTTTGACCAGATTTGGACGATAATAGAATAGACAATAAACAATAGACGATAATTCGACCAAACTTGGACGATAAAATATATATGTCTATATAGTTTTAGTTCCGCCCTAAACTATTGTCTTTCTCATTCTTCCTTTTTCACTTCAAATTTTCTTCAACTAGAAAGATATTAGCACTCTTCCTTACCATTGCTCATTTTTTCTCGTACTCATTTTCTTTCAAATAGGTTTTATTCATTCATTCTTCCATTCAGTCAATTTTAACTCACTACTTACCAAAAATTCTCTCAATACTCTCGGCATTATTCTTTTTGTATACTCAAGGTATTGGATTACACTCTAAATTTTATCATATTCTCTCTTTATCTTTTCCTCACGAGATAATTGGACTATAGACACCTGAATGACACTTTTCTCTCCGTATTTGAGAATAAACACAATTCCAAGACATTTTCACAAAGGTCACTCTTTTATTTATCATGTTCTCTCAAGGTCACAAGATTATGTTTATGTGACTAAAGTTTGTGAAAATATGTCCTCTCATTTCTCTCAACATTTATATAGTTAACCAGACAAATGATATTTACAAAATTCTCTCTAATTATTATCATGTTCTTTCTTAGACTTTCTTCACAAAATGCAAAATAATTGTCTAAACAGAAAGAAAGAGAAGTGATAGACTTTTATGTATAGGTTTCTCTCAAAGTTTATCATGTTCTCTATTATTTTGCTTTAAGCTCACTTAGAGATTCTTTTGAAATTTTTTCTTTAGATCACTCAACAATTATGTTAATTTCTCATGATTTTATTACTAGTGACTTTGATTTTATAGAATAAAATAGTTAGCATTGTCAAACAATACTTTACATCAGAATAATAAAATAGATATTTAGAAAGTATCTATTATTTTTGGAATAAAACTATACCTAAATGTTCTAGATAACGAGAATCACTTTATGTTATTTTGACAATTCAAAATGCATACTCTTCAAATCAGCACTGTCTTACACAAAGACTAAAAGATGATGGGATAAACCTAATAATGAATGTACAATATTGTATGAACAAGTCAATTTGTGTATAAGACAATGACCAAGACACTTGACAGCTTTTTTCAATTTGACCTTTGATTTATAGATGCAATTATGCAATTATTATTATTATCGTTTAAATTTATTTTTAAAAAAACTTAAAATTATTCTAGTTTGTTAATTTATTAAATTTATAAGCTTGCCCCCTACTTAGCTATAACTTGCCCTCAAGTTTTGTAGGGTTTAAGCCAATATCCATTATTACGGGTTGCATGGTTTACTCCTGCAAAATCTTGCAACCCAACTGACCCATTAGGGTAAGAATTAAGAACTTTGTAAGGTCCAAACCATCTTATTTTAAATTTTCCCGGAAACTTTTGAAATTGGCTATCATACAATAGTACAAAATCATTGGATTGCAATTTCTTAGGTTTTAATTTACTATCATAATAACTTTTTTTATGCTTTTGCATTGCCAATATGTTTAGGTAGGCTTGCCTTCTAGTTTCATCTAATTTTCCTAGCATAATAGATCTTTCTCTTAAAGATTCTTCATCTCCAAGTCTATTCTCAATTGCAATTCTTAAAGATTGGACCTCCAAATCCATGGGTAGAATTGCCTCTTATCCATACACTAAATGAAAAGGGGTGCTTTTTGTAGTAACTTTACAGGTTGTCTGATAAGCCCATAAAGCATCAAAAACTCTAGCATTCCAATCAACATTGGATCCTTAAATTGCCTTGTTGATAATTTTACGTAGAATTCTATTAGTTTTCTCAATTCGGCCATTTGCCCTTGGATGATAAGGACTAGTCCTTTGATGTTTAATGAAATATTTTTCTGCTAATTTAGAAATGGTGTCATTGAAAAAATGGGTACCTCTATAACTAATCAATTCTTTAGGATATCCAAATCTTGTGATAATATTTTTATATAAAAATTTGGCAACTATATTTGCATCATTGTTTTTGGTGGCAATCGGCCAACCGCTTCGGCCCATTTAATTACATATTCTATAGCAACTAATATATATTGTTTTCTACCATCTCGGCTTGATGGTTGGATAGGTCCAACAAAATCTATGCCCCATTTTTTAAAAGGAATTTGGGCTAAAATAGTTGTTAAAGACATAAAGGTTGTTGGAGTAGGTTTTCCTACTCTTCGACATGGGTTACACTTCTTTGCAAATGCTACAACATCAGTAAACATAGTAGGCCACCAATATCATGATTGTAAGGCTTTTTGGATAGTTACTAATCATGCAAAGACATCGCTATGACATCCTTGGAGAATTAGAGAGACTTTGCTAGGATTAATGCAACGTCTCAAAATCTCCTCCTTTTCCTTTCTATAGAGTATTCCTGCAATTAGGGTATAAGGACCAATTTTGTATACTATGTCCAAATTATATATTTAAAGTACCTATGTGCATGAAGGACCTACACTTCCTACAATGAATTCAATATTCTATGCTTGGGCGACAACGAATTTAGTAGATTCCCAAATTAATTGTACTATGTGTTTGTCTCTGTGAAAGTAATTTTTGTTCATGGAGCCTAATTGAGAGAAAGAAAGTTATGTTTGCGGTGATGGTTTTTTGTCCATAAGGCTTGCTTAGGAGAGGGCAATTTATTTTCATCCTCATGCTCTGAGTGTTGTACTTCCATTTTGATGAAGCATGTCACAACATCAGTATGCTCATGGTGTACCATTAGCTTGTACCTCCATTCTGATGAAGCAGGTCACAACATCAGTATGCTCATAGTGTACCATTAGCTTGTATTGTGAAGAATAGTGTGCTGGTAACTAATGGAGGTACTTGAAGCACATTGTTGTAGCATGGAGTTAGATAGTATGTAGTCGTTTTTTACACTTGCAATACACCTTCTTATTTCTTGATCGATTACTATATCTTGAGAGTTCATTTTCTTTTAGAGTATAGTTTTCTTCAACAAATGCAATGCATCCAGTGACACACACATATTCTCTTTGTAGTAAAACCTTCAACTCTGAAGAGCAATGTGAAGCTCATTTGAGGGGTTAAAAACACGCAAAAAATCATGAGATGTCTATAAAAGAAAAAGTTGAAGAACATGATTCAATCATTTCTATGAACACTACTGCCATTCATGAAGATATCAAAAAGTTACGAGCCCTAGGTTTGTCAATCCCTAAAGTTGTCAACCAAGTCATCAAGTGTCAAAAAATAAAAAATAAAACATGTAAAATGGACACTTCAAAAATGATTGAAATTTCAGATTCATATGTTCTTATGGAAAGTGAAAAAGTACTTGGCATCTATGTTCAAAAAAATTTCCAAAGTCACAAGTGTTAGCAGTACTACAATCTTGTAGAATTTATTTATGAGCATGGAGGCATAGTGGATTGAGGACGTGAAAAAGTTGGTGGCGACATGGTGATGTGTGGTTGGAGGATGGATTCTTTTACTAATAATATTGCTACATAAGAATATTCTATGTTCTCATTCATTTTTTATACATGTAAATGAAAAAGTAATTCATTGTTGAATGACAATTCAATAGTATAATCACCTTGATTTTTCATGTCACATATCCTATTTTATAAGTACATTAACTTCCATCTAACATGTTGAATGTTGTGAGTACATTCCATGTACTTCATGATTAGTTTGACATGTACTTGCTAATGCATTTTCTTTATAGGCAAAGCATATGTATAAGCTCATGCCATCTAATATTATACTAACTGCACATCAATGCTTATAGGTATGCTCAAGCAAAAAAAACAAATCACAATATCAAATCAGCAGCAGAAGAGATCCACAAGCTTGGGGAATTCTTTGCGAAAGATGTGTACAAGCTTCTACAACTGGCGTTTCAATCTTGGACAACGTTGCTTGAAAACCTGTACCCCACTACAGTTCCTAGACAATATGGTCGAATTGGGGATATGCCTTTTACCCAATTAGGCATTACAAAAAACTATTGGGTATCACCGCATGAAGATGAAGATGACACCCGTATGGGTTTCATCATGTGGTTTACCAAAGGTCATATTTGAATTCTTATTTGAATTTTTGTTTTTGTTTAAAAGTGAATTCATATGATTGGAAAAAAGACTTTACATTTGGTGGAAGGGGGTATTTTACTGTAGCATCTATTAATTTCTTTGGAATAAAATAACTAAGTTTTATCAACAATGTGTTTGCAGAATTTTCCTATAGAATATCAAGAAAAGGTAGGGAGTTCAGTCTACTAGACTATGGGTATTGTATTAAACCTAGAACCGGATTAGTATTACTATTGGATTCAACACATGTAAGGCATGGAACACCAACAAATACTGGGTTCTTCCAAATGGGAGTTGCTCTTCTAAACAAAAGTCTACTTTATATTCATTTGAAAGAGTTACGAAAGAAATTGATGAGCTTCGGAGAGCAAAAAACAAATCTAACAAACATTTGTATGACGAAATTCTTGGGAATTTGAAAGTGAAGAAAAAGAAGTAATAAGGTAGACAAGCCTATTACCACCCTGATTTGCGATCTGACTATGTTGGAGTCAACTTCAATGGGGGCACCTATTTTTCAAAGGTGTATGCATGTTTCACGAATCAAACCCAAGTGGAATTATAATTTTATGATGAAAATTGAAATTTCTATGAATTTTTGAAGTTGACTGCCCTGAAATTACAAATCCGCCCATGGATTAATTTATAAAAGTCAGATCAACAACCCATTAATGGTAGACACGTTACCCAAGCTGAATTAATGAGCTGATTTTGTCAGAAAAATAGATGGACTTAGATGAGTTTCAGGGTGGTAATGGGGCCAAAAGTCAGATGTCGGAAATAGGAAGCTGACGGGAATAGGCTGGTTTACCTTAGATACTAATGTATTGACACTAATGATATAACATAGAGTAGCCCAAGGTAGGTAAAACAGACATGAATGATAAGGTACAAGGCTTATAAATTCACCACAGTTTGACATGTCATCATGTATTGTCACTAATGACATAACATAGAGTAGCCCAGGGTAGGGAAAACAAATATGAATGATAAGTTACAAGGCTCATAAATCGACTATCTAAGGGCTGATCCGCCTTTTTCACATATTTTCTTGGATGGAAATATTTTTAGCTCATTTTTCAGACAAAGAGAAATAGATGAGGAATCTAACACAAGTGGTTTTGTATTGTTCCAAGCATTTTGAATTACTTATGATTTTCAAACAAAATGAGTTGTAGGTCCCTATTTGTGCCCCTAGATCCTGTCTTTGTAATTTGTGCTTGTTTTTTATATTATGTTTGTACTTTAGATTCATATTCACATCATTGATTCCTCTGTATTTGAAAAAGAAATTTCCTTCATGAATTACATGGTTTTCTTTCTATAAACTTATATATAGGAAATGCTTGTTACATATTACCATTCCAAATAACAATAACTTTTTTCTTAATAAAATTCTTGCATTTTGTTGATTAGCACTTAATCACTTCATATTCTAACTTTTCAACATCTATAAGCCATCAAACTGTAGCTTGAAGTAATTCAATCAATAGGCCATCAAGAAACTTGATGACGTAGTGAAAGAATTGAATCCACCAATAGGCCACCAAGAACCCCGTGTTTTTCTTGACACATTTTTTGTGACATTATGTTGTATTTGATGTTACATCTAACTCCTTACGCTATGTCTAATGTCAATGTTGACCAATTTATTGACCAATTAATAGTTCATTAATCAACAATTTAACATTGACAATATTTTTTGAAACATTGATACCATTTAATAAGTTTTATTGCAGTACAAATAGCAATGACATCATTGTTATGGATTCCCGTGTCCTTAAACGCAAATAAAATGCACAACAATGAGAATTAATTTACATGCATAAATTGTGTCTTTTACATACTTGTGATTAATGTATAAAAGTCACATAGTTAATACCAATTACATAGTAGTGCCAATTCTTTGTAGTAATCGTGTGCATCGTAACAATGCGATAACTTACAAATTAACGTACGCACCCATAAAACAATAATAATTGTATGATAATTGCTAACAAATTATTGATCCTGAACTTTGAGATGCTTTGTCTGTGTGATTAGACTGCTCGTCGAAGTTTTCAGAGGCAAGGGCTTGGGACTAGAGTGAAGAGGAAGAAACCATTGTTAACAAAGAGGCACAGACAGAAGCATGGGCAAAGGCTTCACATGACTGCGATGTAGAAAACTAGAGTCATGTCATTTAGTCAGATGAGTCTAAATTCAATGTTTTTGGTTCAAATGGTCATCAATGGTGTTGGAAAATCCCTACAGAGCCTCTTTGTGATTGTCATGTGCAACATACGGTTAAACATGGTGGTGTTAGCATTATGGTATGGGGATGCATGAATTGGGCAGGTGTAGGAAATCTTTATCGCATAGATGGCATTATGAATTTGCAAATTTATCTTGACATTTTAGATTTGCAATTGTTGGAAACTATTGAGAGACAAGGTCTTGATGAGGCAAAAGTAATTTTCCAACATGATAATAACTCAGAGTATACATTTGGTCTTCAACAATGATGGCTAGGTCGGCATGATTTCTCTATGATGGAATGGCCACCACAATCTTCTGACCTAAATCCTATTGAACACTTGTAGAATGAAGTAGATAGACACTTAAGGTTGTTTGGTGATTCACCTAAAAGTAGAAATGACTTGTGGGAGAAGATCCAGGTTGTTTGGCAGAGCATTGAAATAGAATTTGTATAGAAGCTCATCCGTACAATGCCAACTAGGGTGACTGATCTTCTTGCAACTAGGAGTGGATATACACGTTGGTAGATTTGTAGTTGTTGTACATATGTAGCATTTGCTACTTTTGAGCTTTTCATTTTGAATTTTCTTTGTGTTATCAAGATTTCCTACTTAATCAACATATGTTCTTAGCCATGTTCTTTGCATACTTCTTTCAAATTCTTTTTACCATTTCAACTTTCTTTTCACGAATTTTTCATAATGTATTTTTGCTAGCATGTGTAATATCTATGAGGAATTTTGCTTACTAATTCTCACTAGTCCAAAAGCTTTTGTCCAATTTTCACAGTCATAAATAGTAGCCAAGTACTTTTGTAAGTCATTATATACTCCTTACTCTTGTGGTAGGGAACGTTGTCGTTGGTGCTATTCCTATGGTTTTACTACCACTTACAATAGGCCATAGTTTTTCAGCCTTGAAAATTAATGTTAGTCTATGTTTTCATATATTGTAATAAGAACCGTCAAACTTAGTAACATGACTGATGTCTATTTTTTGTGTTGTCATTTTAGTAATCTTGTCTTAAAATAGCTTGTATCTCACATTCATCAATAAAATCCTCAATTAAATTTTTAGTGTTACCTTCATCAAAGTTAGCTATTGCTTGGAGGTATGTTGTAGGGGCATTGCTAATATTGTATATGTTTTGTATTGATTCCAGATGTTGTTCATCTTTCTCAATTGAAAGATTTTGAAACAAGTCTATTGGAGCTTGAAAGAATGCATTTGTAAGGTTTACATTTGTAAATGTTATTGTAGTTTGGATGTCAACTATTTGAGGTTCTTTCTTACTTGAGCATTCTAATTTAGGCTGAAGAAAGCACTTTGTTGTGCATTACTGCTCTGATACCATGTGGAAAAAATATATATATATTATTCATAAAATAAAATAATAACTTACATTCTTAAGCTTGTCCAAAAGGTATCCTTTAATAATCACAACTCTTTGTGAGTGTAAAGTCACAACTATTCAATAAGTATAAACTAGTGTACTACATACGTACTATACTATGTATGTACTATAGTAACTATACTATACTACATATCCAATATTTTGGCCTAGAATTGCAGTCTTCGTTAAAATGAGGAACTTCCCGTCTTTGGCTTGTCCGTGCACTCTATTTTGTTGCGCTCTATTGATGGTTGCAATTTCTATAGTGTGTGATAAGATTTTGAATAATTTTTGAAAAGAATTGTCAATCCTGCTAATTTTAGGACTGCTTAATGGATTATGCCATGCGATTCAACACTGGATTTTGGGGGGATTTGAAGCTAAAATTAAGAGATGGTTGCCAATTTGCATGTGAATAATGCAAAATTGGGGTGAAATTGCATGAGGTGCTTGTGTTGTGCTCATTTTTCTTCCAAAATTTGTAAATTGTGATTGTAGTATTTCTCATTTAGATTTTGGTGTACATGGTTCTTAGGACTTTAGCTCAAATTGTGCGTCTTCTTGCAAATATTCTGAACATTTTCCAAGTGCTTTTGTTGAAGGCCAGGCTTGCAATATGAGAGTGCACGGGTTTAGATTTCAAGAGGTCCCTACACTATCTTTAAAGCATCAGATTATGGATGTGGATGCCTTTTTATTCACTAAGAAATCCATTAATATTGAAGGTTTAGAATAGAGCACACCTTGTTCAAGGACACTGAAGTAATGCTTAAATTGTACTTAGTGTTTTGATGTGTTCTTCTAGCTCATGATGTCTTGGGGGTACTTTGGTGTCTAATTAGAAGGTGCAACCCATTTGCTGAAGATGGGCCAGGAAAATAAAAGTGGTCATGGTCGCAGTAAATCACGGCCCTCAAGCAGTAGGTTTATTTGTACCTATTTTGATAGTTGAACTTTGTATTTGATTGTCAAGTGTTATTTTTATGATTTAATCTACCAATTGTTAACATAATACTAACAATCATAGTAGTTTTTAGCTTTTAAGTATTAGAATCAAATTATAATATCAGTGGTCTTGGATGTAACTTGGCAGTTGCCCATCTTGAAGCAACACCTCTTGGATTTAGAGGGTATATGGGGAGCTCTCTAATAGAGACAACATTCTTAGCTGAAAATGAAGTTTCACAGGTTTTACTACTACTATTTTTTTAAGATCTTGATTCACTTTATTTTCATCCTTCTTTGGCAAATTCATGTATGGTCTGTCTGATCAAATTCCATACCATGAAGTCTGAAATTGGAGCATGGTTGTTAGATTTTTTGCCTTTTGTATTTTGGAAGAATTATGCTTTGGTTCTTTATAATTTGTAGTTTTGTGTTCCTTGTATGATTCTAAGTTTTTACTCTATATAGGACCTTGATGGAAAAGCTGCGCTTTAGCTTAATTCTAAAATGACGGACCGGTAACCATAGAGGGGAAGTTGGAAGTGGACCTAAGAGTGTGCGATAATGGAAAATCAAATTTTTGGACTCCAATTCGCCATAGTGACACAGACACAATGTTGGGTTCTGAAACCACATCTCTTGAGATTCTGAAAAGCATTAGAAGTAAGGAAGAACAACTAGACTCATGAATTGGTGGCATGATTGAAGACAACGTATCACTTTTTTGAGAGAAGGGTAGGTGCATAAGAATAGCCTAAAGAATTGCAAATGGATTGGCACAAAACTCCAAAAGGTGGATAAACAATTTTTAACAACACAGCAGTTTGCACATGAGATAAAAAGGATGTACACACAACGCACACCTTGCATTTCATGGCGAAAGTGGAGAACAAAAAACTTAATAGTACCTAGTTTCTCCCATTCATTCTATCTGGTTCAGGAACTCATAGAGCTGCATTCATGAAGCACAATAGTTCTACAAGAGATTTCAATGGGAAAAAATCCAAATTTGCAAGAGTACAACGGCCAAATTAGCATGAAGGCACTCAAGTACTGTTGGTCAGTTTGGTCTGCAGGGCTCCACCGTGTTGCACTCTAGGGGCAAGGAGTGAACAATAGCCCAACCATAAATTTTGATCATCTCAAACTCATGTCCTTCCCTTCCCTTTCCTTCCGGAATGTGCTTCATCCAACATGGTAGATTCTGGCACGTGTCCTCTATGGTTGGTGACCGCAATTGCCACATAGTAGATTCCTCCAAACATATTAGACTTGGGCTAGTTATTTTTCTCAAACAAATTTCATCTAGTCCACGAGCATAGTGCATTCGGTCACATCTTCTACACCAAAGTTAGGAGGAGGCCATACCGTTTTTATTACACAAATCAATCTCAGCTTGCAACAAAGTGCTCCATTAGGGCATTCTCAAGCCCCACAACTTCAAAATGAGGCTGTCCATATGATGCAAAACAGATAGAAAAATCATTTCTTCTCTCATCCATGCTGCCGAATTGTCATCCAAACACCATGAAATGGTGCCCTCAACGTTCTAGGATTAAAAGGTTGTCCAAACGAGACCCAACAACAAAGATTAGAAGCCCACCCCTTGAAGGTTTGATTGCATCATGTGTAGAAATAAGCATTTGATAGTTTATGATGCTTGGACAAAACCAATTTTTTAAATCTCTTTATGGTCAAGTGGTCACCCTGCATGTAATTCTAAAATGACGTACTAGTAGACAATTTTTCTTCATTTATTCTTTTAGAACTATATGTACCATGGATGGAAGTTACATGCAACCATTAGACTGGCAACAATTAGACCTTTTTAGAAATGCTAGATAGGTTGTCTAGAAGCTCTATCATGGATAATTTTATTCATTTTGTTTTAAATTGTAATTGTTCCAAATTTGGCAACTGAAGCACTGACAATCTAGAATTCTTGACAAGTAGAATGTATTGATGTCTGAAAAAGTTCTTGGTTTGGCTTGTATTTTAGTTTTTCTTTATTTTTCTATTTTTATACTTATTTTACTATCAAGCATTCTACCAAAATCTAGATGTCATCATTTATTATGTGTCTTAGTAGGAGATCGTCCTTCATTCATGATGGGGACTTTGTAGGTATCTCTATTCAATCATTTTAAAGAAGTTGTTGAAGCTGCTCAACAATTTCACTCTTATGAATGTTGAGCTTGAACATGCATCATTTGAAGTTTTGTGGTCACAAACTAGTATTTTGCTTATTTGTTTTTAGGAATGGTCAATGTTTCCTCATTGTCATTGTATTGTTATGATGGATTGCACACTACATGTGGTGCTCTTGAAGTATACAATTTTTGGCTAGATTTTAATAGGGAATTAGCAATGAAAAATACATTTGGTGGTGGTTAAGAAGATAGTTTTTATGGTTCACTGAGCAATTTTCTATATATTCTTCTAGGTTTCATATATGTAGAATGAGGATTGGTGATACAAAATGGAAGAGTTGGTATAAAAAAAAAGGAAAAATCCTCAATGTGTTTGGTATGTTGGATTTTGGTGTGTTGGATGTGTTGGAATTAAGTTATGGTTGTGATAGAATATAGATACATTTTATTTATCTTGAAGATCTTTAGTAAGCTTTGCCTATGCAAATTATGTCTTGAAAAGGTAGATGAGCTTCAAAGTGATGCATCTTTTATTGCATATGTATTGTATTATGAATCCACAATGCTGATAACTTGTTGACATAAAAACTTTAGAAATTGTAAGTTTAGATCAAATAATAACAAAGAAGATACATTTTTTGTAGAATTGATATGAATTTTGACAAGGCGCACGTGGTAGAAATTGACCTCAATGTGAACCATTTGCGGGCGGCGTTAACTAGAGAGATGTTTGTAAAGTCAACTAATTTTAGGGTTTAAAATGTCAGCGCATACTATTGAATTAAAGAGGTGATAAGGTAATTGATTGTTATATTTTTTTTGTCTTATTTTGTTATATTTGTATAGGATTATGGAGGCAATGAGGCAATTGGCGTTTATGGTTCTTCTTGTCTTATTTTTTATATTTGTATTGAATAAGGGAAGCATAAAAACTAAATACCTCAGTGCTTCTTTTATCAAATATAAATACAACAAAATAAAACAAGGGAAGCATAAATTCCAATTGCCTTATTGTCACCTTAATTTAGTATAAATATAATAAAATAAAATAAAATAAGAGGAGCATAAAAAATCAATTGTCTTATTGTTCAATACAAATACAATAAAAATGAGATGAAGGTGATCAAAATTTTTGAAGGCATTTGATTAAAAACGAAAGATACTTCTTTGAATTTTATTTATTCATTTCATCTTCTATAATTTTATTTTAAAAGTTTTTAAATTTTTTGGTTGGCATTGTATGTTATTTTAATTAAATCTTTTCATTTTTTTTTCCATTCATTTTTTCTTTTTTCTAGTTTTTTTTTCTATTCTTGTATATGTTGTTGTTTTTCTTTCATTTTTTTGGTTTTCTTTTCTATATTTTTATCCCTTTTTTTATTTTAAGCTTTTTTATTTTATTTTATTTTATCTCTTCTCTTTATTTATTTATAATTAATATTTTCTTTCTTTTTTGACTTTGAATCAACTTCTAAAAGACCATTGTTCCTTCAAAGGATAAAATGGATTTTGGACAAGTTTCTATGACCTCAAGTTTCTATGACCTCAAGTTTTGGTGAAACTTTCTAAAATTGTCTCATAAGACAAAAAAACTAATTAGCTTAGTAGGAATATAATTTTTATTTCAATTGGTATACGGGAGCAAAAGTTATACCACAAAAGCTTGGAACTAAACAAACGAGTATTACAAAAAAATTGCAAAAAGCCAAATAAATTTTTTTTCTTTAAAATTTAACTCCCTTTGTCCCAAAATGATCTTTCTGTTGCACTTAGAGACATAACAAATTGGTCAACTTTGACTTTTGATTTCTATTTAGAACCAACAAAACAACTCCAAGCAATAGTTCTCCTTCCATCCATGCAATAGTTATCCTTCCATCTATGCAATTATCAATTGAAAGACAAATGAAATGACTAAAGTGGTCAATCTACATTGTTTGTTCTTATTTTTTTGCATCTCCTGGAAAGTTGCCCAACTAAAAGAGATGAAGCTTTTGGAGGTGGAACAAAGGTCTACACATGGTTTTGGATCCATACTAACTACCCACAAAATGACGACTTTACACCCAAAAATTAAGTGCCCACCGTTGCTCCTTGAAAATGCCCTCAAAAATTCACTTTTCAATACTTCAAAATTATACTTTGAAGTTGGCTTTAAAATTCAATGTTCCTAGGATTTTAAGAGTGCACTAAAATCTATTTATAATACAAAATGGGCTTTTTAAATGTTATTTTTAGCCTTAATCCACAACATTTTGTTCAACAAGAAAATCATTATAAGACGGAAGGAGTATATTTTTGTCTACATGTAAAACTTTAATTCATTCAAACCGTACGTTAATACTCTTACCCTTATTTGTTCATGAGTTCTCGCGTTGTTATCCGCAACCTCGTCCATTCGCTTATTGCCCTTGTCCTTGTCCATGAAACACCAGCATGTCGTTGAATGTCAGCTTGAAACTGGAATGGAGACTTAGACTCACACAACGTGTGTGAAGAAAAAAGCCCGTCTGCTTGACGTGAACGTCCCTATTTGCCCTAAACCAAAAAAAGTATCTACATAATGCAAACATTTTTGAACAAATGATACATCCATGGGTTGCCCACAAGATGCAATTTTGAAGGTTGAAAAACAACTCTAAATTTCCAAAATCATGATATGCCAACAAGGTAAAAGACACATTGCGGGATTTTGATATATCAAATGAATAGAGTGAAAATATTCTGTATTTGTCATAGTTTTAAGCATAAGCAAATAAACATCTACAAGGCTTCAAATTACACTCAATTCATTTTCAACTACACATTGACTACTACTAGGGTTAAATCTTAGGTACACCTCTATATAATCAATACTTTGAAAATTCAAAGTTTGTTTAGAAAGTTCAAAAAATACAAGCAAAGAGAATCAAACATTGTGCAAATTCAAGAAACACTTGCACTACTTTTTATTTCCTATTGCAAAAAGAAAATTTAATAATATTTTTCCATCTTGCACATATGTTTAAAGTGTGTTATTGGGTGATTGCAAGTAACACTTGCTGATTTTGTTGCGTTTCTCAATACTCATATTTTTAAAAGATTTTTTTTAAATTAGAAAAATAATAAAAAAATATGTCCAATATATACACCTTTAAGATGAAGGTAATCAATTAAGGAAAATCATAGAAATTTTTTCTAAATAGGAGAACTAAAAAAGTGTCAAATCTCAATACAATATATATTTTATTATTATAATAAATTAAAAATAGAAAAAAATTAAATTAAAAATTAGAAAATAGCCATTTATGACAACTCTACGAAGGTGGTCATTACCAAAAAACCCACCAAAATAATATTTTACATGTTTTGAAATGAAAGCTAAAAGAAATTCACTTTGTGGACTTCCACACCACATAAAATTAACTATTTTTATATTGACTTGACAATAGCTTTAAGTCTACTAGAAGATCATTCCTTCCAATTTTCAACTCTAAATTTGTTTTTTGGGGTACTAAATAGTTCTGCCTTACCCCCTATACTACAAGTGTGACATAAAATTGGAGGCTATTTTTGGATAGTAATTTTTTTAGATATATAAAACTAGACAAGATGTATAATAATCATGACAGAGTATCTGACCTACAAATCTTCAATCATTTGGAGCTAAAATGCAAAAGTTATGGCCAAAAAATAAATTAGTATGCAAGGTGCGATGCAAAATACATTAGATGAGTTTCAGGCTTTTAGCCCCTAGGAAGGGCTACGAGTTCCTCAGGTTTCCCAACCTCTGGAACTGCATTACAGCAGCTGCATGATATGGCAAATTGACTGCCACATTATATATTTAAAAAATCATTTTTAATTTATTTTAAGATTTTAATTTATTTTAATTTTGACAATGGCGTTCTTTAACTGCCGAGGGAACAATGCTGAGAAAGGGCTTGAAATGGCCCTCCTAGCCCCCCAAATCTCATCTAATGATATATGTGTTTCTTGCAATCATCCTATCTTTGTATTGAAGTTACAAGGATTGTAGAATTTTTTTACATCTAAGTGTAATCAATTGAATAGAAGCCCCTTGCAATTGAATAAGCAATCATGTAGTATTTTGTTTTTTAAATTTATTTCTATTTTTTTAAATACCATATGACAATATCTATTATCTTGAATTTTTCAGTTTTCCTACTTTGTAAACTACTTTTAGAGAATTTTTTTTAGACCTAGATTTTTGGAATCACATTATTTTCATTTTTCTACTAGTTTTATATTTTTATATTTAAAAAATAATACACCCAAATTTTTTTTTCCCACTACAACAATAAAAAATAAATAAATAAATATAATTTTTTTTTTGCAATTGCCTAATCTTCTTGCAATTGCCAACAAGACTCAACAAATCCAATATGTCTCAACAAATTCAAAATACACTCAAATTTTTATATGGGCATTATTAGGTGTAATAAATTTAGACCTCAACCTATTCATGGAATGCATGGAAGACCTTCTAGCCCTTAAGTGGAGAAGGAAGAAGAAAAGATAAAGATTTAGAGCTTTTAATTGTTTGCCAAGGCAAAAAAAATATGACTTGACAAGATTCCAAGAGTAAAATCTTCATTCATTCAAATATTTTTGTTCTTCCCATCTATTTATATAAATAGTCATTAAGCATTGAGTGACCAAACTAATCACATCACTAAAAAATAGATAAAAATTGTATGCTTTAGTTGGATGCACTTCCTCTATTTCATATATCTTAAATTGCAAGAATGGCTTTTAGAAAACATTCATCGTGCAAATCTCTCTTAGGAATTAAACATTTGTATGTTTGAATTCACAATACTTAACTACAACATATCAATTAATAAACGAATTTGGTGGTGGTAGTTTCATTGAAACTACCTAGGCAAAAGAGCATACCAATTATGGTAACAATACCTACCATGGATCCTCTTCCACATTTGCACATGTTGTTGCAAAGTCATTCTTTTTGAACAATTCAACAAACCGAAAAGCCTTACAAAGAGTACTCCACCTCCCTAGCAAGTCATCCACCTCCCCAAGCCTCCCCAAGCCTCCCCAAGCCTCCATTTTGCAACATGGGATTCATTTATGTGCCTCGTTAGCGCAAACAGAAAGCACTAAACTTTGAGTTTCAAATTCCATCCCCGAATCACTTTGAGAGAGATGCCATAAACATGTAATAAACCCCATTGAAGAAACCAAAACAATTGTGCTGATCCTCTAAATATGGCCAAATGTGGAGGGTCAATGACGAAATGTTGCTTTGGTATCCGTGATTTGCTAAGACCTCTACAATTTCAGATTTTTACCTTGCTTTTGAAGTACTTGTCCAATGTTT
The DNA here is from genome assembly GCA_951230915.1 of Antitrichia curtipendula. NCBI lineage: Eukaryota > Viridiplantae > Streptophyta > Bryopsida > Hypnales > Leucodontaceae > Antitrichia > Antitrichia curtipendula. Next base: position 17,566,991 of record OX579636.1, on the reverse strand, counting down.
AATTTTGAATTTTCTTGAACCTTCTCCAAGTTTTTTCAGATGCGCTTCCAATGAGACAATTTTCAAGTTTTAATTATTTACCGTTCAAAAGTTAGTTATACCAATATCGGGCCATATAGAGGGGCTGCATTGCAAATGCCCTTACCTGCCTGGCCTGCTAACTAAGAGGCTTGTAATCCATTTATCTATAAAATTTATTGAACACTGACATCAACATTGATATTGTCTCAGAAGCGAGCAAAATTGATAATTAAAGGAACTTGTCATACCTTTGTTCTCCGACTGGGTACTGAAAGCTTATGAACTGCGTTTTGGAGCGATTCAAATTTTTTTTACAATGTGCATTATAATTGATATATTTTTTCGTAAGCATAATGATTGTTGCATCCTTATGCAATCCCGATCAACCATACCCAAATTTTAGTTTCAAAAAAACAAAACTCCATTTTCAGTGAATTGTTTCATTTTAAATTTGTGATTTTACATTATCATTGATTGAAAATCATTGGTGATGAATTTTTTAATTTGAATTGCATAGATTTGTAAGAAACATCTATCTGCACATCTTTCCTTCAATAAGCATCTCCCCCAAAGCTTCAAAATTCCATCTATAGAGATTTTAATGTTGGAGTGATCCTATCCAAATTTTGTAAAATAGATATTTTTTTATTGTAATTAGATTTTTTCTATTTGCACTTCACATAGTAACTAATTTTGTACATTTAAGCATGATGGTACAATTACTTTGCCAAAATCAAGTTAAAATATAGAGATATCCATTTCTTCAAAATTTGGTCATACAACACTTTTCATTGAACTCTTCATTGGTCATCTTTTTGTTACTCAAGGGGGTATTTTTTAATATGAAAGATGTGCATATGGATGTTCCTTACATATCCATGCAATTGAATTAAAAAAATTCACCACCAATTGTATTTAGTAAATATCATGTAAAATCACAAAAATTGACTTAAAAAATTTACTAAAAATGGAATTTTTCTTTTTGAAACTGATATTTGATATGCTCGATTGGAATTGGGTAAGAATTGAGTGATAATTATGAAAGACAATAAAACTCAATTCTATTCTATATCATGTACAAATTTTTGAATCGCTCCAAAATTCAGTTTGTAAGCTTTTAGTACCCGACTGTACATAAAGTGATTGTATTGTACAGTCATTATCTACAATTTGGCATGTCTATTGATCCCATTTTACTATATTAGGATGCAACAAGGGGGTGCAATTGGATTGGATTGATTTTAGTCTGCCTATCTTAATATCAATTTATCATCTAAGTTTATTAGAGAGCACGCTCTTGGAACATGCTTATAATGAGTGTCTAAGCTTAGCTTAATGCAAGGTTAGGAACAAACTAATAAAACTACACTTGATTGCATCTAAATAAGCAATTGAACATTGTTCCTAATGATTAAATCCTTGATTTTTGTTCAACCTTGTCAGAAGTTCAAGTCTAGATTCTCTTATATATTTTTAGGTCACTGAATGAATTTTCAAAGTGCTCAAAATAGGTGAAACCAAAAACAATCCTAGGCTCTCATTAACAGAGGCAATGACCTTGGCTCTCATGAATAGAGGTAGTATTGTACAATAGCATCTAAATGCCGAAGGCCTTTTTTGAGCTTCTACGAATTTGCTCTAAATTGAACAAAAAGTCAACATTTTGATAAGTTGTATCAATTTTTTTTTTAATTGTAATTGCACAAATTCAAATTAGACATGTTAAAGATTACTTAGGAAAAAAAATTATATATATATATATATATATATATATATATATATATATATATATATATATATATATATATATATATATCATTTATAGATTGAAAAATTATAATGTTTGATCATGAGGGTATTAAAATTGCAAAAATGATTTGAAATCTTTCAATCTTCTTTTCACATGTCAAATCTAAAAAGTTGGTCACCAAAAAAATATGAGGATAAAAGGTCTAACATGCATATTAACTCCAATCAATTTATGACCTTCTCAAAATCTACTCCATAACTTTTTTAAATGAATTTCTAATGTGATTTTGTCTCCAAGATCTAGTGTATTTGAGGCTCATTTTGAAGAACCCTTGACACTATGGAAAGTCAAGATTGCAATGGACACCCTTACACAAAGTCTTGAATAGAAAAATCATAATCAATCATTTTCAAAATTGGAATTTTGATGCTAAAAGTAGACTTCAAAAAAAAAAATTCAAAAACATAAACTACTAAAACTAGCAACTTGGTTACGTTTTATTTAACTTCAAGTTATTGTCAAAACACCAAAATTTGGTGCCTCAGGCATTATAGGGGTTAATGTCAAGAATCTGAAAGGGTGTGTTATACAAAGGGGCACGATTAGGTACACTTACCTTACCGGTAGCATGCCCTGGGTCGTTGCACAGAAAATATGTCAGCCATTCTACTGGTATCCGTTGTTTAGAAAAATGTTGAGAAGCAAAAGCTTGGATTTTAAGCCTCGTTCCCTCAACAGTGAGTGTTAGGTTCTTACATCGAAGTCCCTATTTGGCTTTCTAACACAGGACGATGAATCCACCACTTGCAGACCAGAGAAAAATTACGTTCTCTTGGGGTTCTCTTATAGCAAAGAAGTCAATGCTCGGCAAATCGATGTGTGTTGTTAGCTCCATCACTGTCACAAAATGGTGATAGCACAAAGCACATGCAAAACCAAGTGTCAAAACTTTGCGCTTTAACTCACTGCCACGAATATGCAGTTTAAACATTGAAAATATGTTCGTTGAGTTTATAAAATCTCTAAGACAATCAATCTTCAAGAGCAAGAGAGGACACTATATATGTGCTGCCCAACATCCTTTCCATGTAGCATGAGATGACACAATTACTTTCCGTTCTCCCTCTCGGCAATGATCAAATCGGCCCCCTTTTACGTCAAATTAGAAACTGTGCTCTCTCCATTCCACTTTTATTGGAAGCTGGTATCTGGTCAACTTCCAGCTCATCTCTTGCAGGTGGAGCTCATTAGCTGCACGCCGTCCTCATCTCAATATCGAGCAAATTGGACAACAGTTCTGCTAATTTCGTCCGTAAAGCTCCTCGAGTGAGGTCGTCATGCGAAGATCAAGCCAAAGCAGCATACTTGAGCCTTGTAGGTTCCTTGTTCCCTAGCCTCCTCTTCCGATCAGCTTCGTATTCGGTGTAAGAACCGGTATAATAGTACACCTGGTTCATTCAAAATGAGTGTCTAATCAGTTATGACCATCTCAGCAAACCGCAACCTTGACGAGGTTGTTAATGATATGCTGGTCTCGAGAAAAATCACTAGACGAAAAAGACCTCCAAGCCGCCAAAGCACTAATTCCTGCAAAGAACCTTCAGCAGGATATATTGAAGGACCCGTGCCATCAAAACATTCAAAGATTAAATTTATCAGGTATGACGATATCCATTTAGAGAGGGAATGAACAGTACTTGTGAATCTCCTTCAAAGGCCAGGATGTGTGTTGCGAGTCGATCCAAAAACCAGCGGTCGTGAGAAATGATCACAGCACAGCCTGTAGAACAAAGTAACCAAATTAGCACCACATAATAGCAACGAAAATGTAATAAAATAAAAGATGATGGAAAATAAATCTAAACAAGTAAAGCAGCTGCAAGTAGAGGGATTCGTCCAAACTTCTACGCCCATGTTCAGTGGAAGATGTTGCAATAAACAGGAAATGACGACAAAGACGAGATATAGTTAAGCGACAAGCGACGCAACATCTGTCAGACCTGCAAAATCCTGTATGGCATCCTCTAGAGCCCGAAGTGTATCTACATCCAAATCATTTGTGGGTTCATCCAGCAACAAAAGGTTGCCCTCCTTCTTCATGACCTTCGCAAGTTGTAATCTGTGACACAAAGTTGGATATAAAATATCCCGGTTCCAATCACTGAGCGTACTCGAAGAAACACTGATAGCATATTCTCATAATATTACCAACGTACAGAAATCTGAAATTGCGATACAGAAAGGAAAAACTCGAGATATAACCAAGCAAGTTCATTGCCCACTTCAACTGATAATCTATGATAAACTTCTCCATCGGTGCACTTTTCATTTCACAAAGGACTCACCGATTACGCTCTCCACCAGAAAGCATGCCGACCTTCTTTTGCTGATCCCCCGCTTTGAAGTTAAACCAAGAGCAGTATGCCCGCCCATTGACACTTCTTTCACCTGCCGCACGACATCGTTGTCACACATTTTTTTAGAGACAATATCGGTCTGCAAGCTACAATTAGGACCTAGTAGAAAGTCACATTTTCAGAAGTTCCGACAAGATCAAAAGGAACACGAGTCCAGGTGTTACAAGTGGGAATGAAAGTGCTCCGTAGTAAACGGTTAGAAGAATCACCTAAGAGTAGCTCCTCCTGTCCTCCTGTAATCTCTTCGAAGACAGTTTTCTCTGAATCAAGTGATTCTCTTGACTGGTCTACATATAGAGGAGCAACCGTTTCCCCTACTCGTAAAACTCCTCCATCAGGACTATCCTGCCACATTGCAAGAGAGGCAAACCAACGAACTTAATCATCTGATGCCATTTGATGTGTGTAAGACTAAGAAAGCATTGATGCTGCGTTGGAATCAACAGAGTGAGAAAGGATTATCGGTTCTGCGTGCGATTATTCCAAGAAGTGTAATACCTATCCGACCATGGAACAACATATCGCTGAAGAATTTTGAAGAATTTCTAAGATCATAATAACTATAGTAGTACCTGGCCTAAAATCATTCGGAAGAGAGTCGTTTTGCCTGCTCCATTCCCTCCGATCACCCCAACCACACCTGAAATGTGAAAGTCACCAACAGCACTTATTCTCGATGGCTCATAATGTTGGTTTCACTCTAATTTTACAGCCCTCCATCTTCAGTGCTAATTAATGCACTCGTACTCCCAACGTTCAGTTTGACTCTCACAAGGACTTTCTTCATTGGTCGAGATTGAGTCTTTTTTATTTAATTGTCTCGGAAACTCGTGCGTTAGGACATTATAATGACATCTATCTAACATAGGGTGAACTAGAATGAACGAATATACAACACTCGCAGATTGCATACCTCCAGGGGGAAGGCTGAACGAAAGATCTTTTACAAGCAGACGGCCACTAAATCCTTTCTGGAGGGCTTGAGCTTCAACAACCACATTACCGAGACGAGGTCCCGGAGGCATAAACATCGATTCTAATTTGTCCGTCTTCTGGTATTCGCTGGCCTTTTGTAAGAGTTCTTCGTATGCTCGTTCCCTTGCCTGCAAACCATGAGAAGTGTAGAATTGATTATTTTAATCTACGACATATTCAAGTGAATGACCTTATGAACCACTGTTTTGAACGAGAAGCGAGGAGATACAAACACATACCTTTCCCTTCTTCTGCTGACCCTTTGCATTCATTCGAATCCATTCTAGCTCTCGTTGGATATTGCGCTGAAGTGCGGTTTGTTGCTTTGTTTCTGATTGCATGCGTGTCGCCTACACCCACAAACCAAATAAAAATAAACGAGGTTAGCAGATACTACAGGCGACATAAGAATTTCGCAAATACATTGAAAGTAAATAGAGACACCTACGGATTCAATCCACATTTGGAAAAAGGTTCACCAGTGAGTAAAGGCTGCTGAATTACCTTCGAATCAAGCCAAGAAGAGTAATTGCCTTCAAAAGGAATTCCCTGTCCCCTATCAAGCTCAAGAATCCAACCAGCCACCTGCGAATAGAGAACAACTTAGAATTGGACTTAATTATTATAAACATATTACTAAAATATATGGTGCATTTTGTTATGAGCGCTTGTTGAATGCCATGAGCGCGATTAGTAAGTTCTGAGTCCCCTGTGTAATTCTTCATTATCCAGAACAGGGTCAATTGACACATGAGTGCATGCACACTGAGAGAATCTCTCGTGCCGTTCTCTCAATCTTATGTATATCAAATTCCTATATACATAGACTCCACTAGAAGTCGAGTTTTTACTGCAACACATCAAACATTGAAAAAGAAAAGAAAAGTGTGGAGCTCTAATCACCATGACAAGAGAACCGTATGGAACCATCACGGAAGCAAGCTTACGTTATCAAGAAAATATCGATCGTGAGTGATGGCAACAACAGTCCCTTTGAACTCAGCCAAATATCGCTCCAACCAAGCCACTGCCTCCGCATCCAGATGATTTGTAGGCTCGTCGAGCAGTAATATATCTGGGGTCTACAGAGACAAGCACACAACAATCAATGCATCTGCAGGAAGGGAAATAAAATAAAATGTTCTTATTCTCTCAAATAAGCTTGTCCTTTCCAACGCTTGCAGCGTTTCTGACTGCAAGAGCGAGCAGCAGCTATCCGATCTCCGAATTTACAAGTTAAAATTACGCCGCTTATCCTTCCAGATCTTTCGTACGAAACAGCTAAGTAATTATCGGACCTACAATGAGACTGCCCAATGTGAAAACCTCGATTGGAACGGAAGTTGAAAGACAAGGTTGAGATCAGACTGCCATTCAAGCTGTACACAATGCATCGCCAACATACCTGAAGCAGAAGGCGACAGAGAGCAACTCGGCGGAGCTCGCCACCACTCAAGTTAGCAACTAAAGCATCACCTTGAGGGCATCTCAGAGCATCCAAAGCGCGCTGCAGCATTCCACAAGAATATGATAGTCAGCAACAGTCGTGCTTATTAGTGCACTAGTAACTTTAAAGCTGAATTTAGGACTGCTAATTTTTCAAAATTAGCAACTAAAGGCGGCATTTAGATGATAAGAAACGGACATTTTTTAAGGTTTTGAAACTGGAAGGTGGGAAGATTGATCAAGATTGACCAGTGCCTACAGACCTCAAGCTGCCGCTCAAGCTCCCAGCCATTAGAAGCGTCAAGGGCATTCTGCAGTTGCTCCATTCTATTCATGAGTTTGTCCATGTCCGCGTCTGGATTTGCCATGTCGGCACTGACCTGTGGATAAAAAAGAACAGTATAGTGTGAGCATGTTCAATCAGATTCCGCCGATATTGTTTGTAACACAAGTATCCAAGGTAAATAAGTCATAGCATTAACCAACAACGGAAATAAGGATCCGCTGACTGGGACATACCTTCTCAAAGTCTGATAGTAGTTTACGTGTCTCAGCTAATGCAGGCTGCAATTAATGTCAATAAAAAAATCATGAGACATCTTGCATGGCCTAAAAAGATAGGGAAATAAAATACTCAAAATGAAGGAGTTTGAAAAATTAAGTAAATCACACGGAGCACTTCGAAGTTGAGGCATGCTACACTGCTACTTTCAGCACCATTATATGAAACGCACTAGTGAAGAAATACACCTCAATGTTCTCCATCACAGTTATTCCATCCTTCAACTCAGGCTCCTGCACTCCAATAGAAAAGTAGGTCAGCCAACTTCATACATGCTCTCCTCACAACTTGGGTATGCACTTGCATCCACCGCAAACACTTCCACAGGCCAGACGAGATCTACAAATGAAAACCGAAGAGTAAGCCAGACCTCCAGCATGGAATTCAAAATTATCAAACTCATACACCCGCTACAGTCTTACCTTGTGACGACCGAACCTCAAACATGTGCATTTAATTTATCAACCGAAATGACGTCTAGCATTTTCATGCAATTCGACAACGCCTTAGTTATACTCTGATACATACCTGTGGAAGATAGCCAACTTTAATTCCGGGTTCCAAGTACATGTTCCCATCAAAATTCTTGTCCACTCCCGCAAGAATTTTCATCATCGTAGATTTTCCAGCACCATTAGGTCCAAGGACGCCGATTTTGGCTCCATAGTACATCCCCAGGCTAATGTTCTTGAGAAGCTCCTTTCCCACGGGCGTCACCTAAGCACAATTCATTTTTCTTATCAGAACCTAAAAGCTCACCGTTGAGACTATAAAGCCATTGCAATTGATCCTCCAAATCGTTACACAGTCCTATTCTGAAATGCAATCCTTCTAACATACTAGCCCTAAAGAGCGCAACGACTGAAACAAGTGGAACGTTTCCACCAAGATTTCAAATGTCAGCTAAGGAAAAATTCTCAAATGTCATCTAAGGAAAATACACGTCTAACTCGAAATGCGGAGTTCAATCGCCATCGCTTGTTTCATATCATTTTAAATTGGCGGTGTTCAATTTGTAAGAGAAATGCAGTCTCCATTTGTTTTGGCATAGCAATCTGGACACGGAGATGGATGTCCTAAAAAAGCAATTCGAAATTTCAGAATAGGAGGAACTCAATAATCAAATCGCAAACCTTCGTGAGCTTAGTAACGCTAGTAACGCTGGGAATAAATTTCAAGAATTCACATGTTATCTGAGAAAAACTTACAACTAACTTGGAATTTGGAGTCCAATGATCGTCTCCTACTTTATTTCATTTGAAACAGACGGTGCTCAATTCACAAGAGATATTCAGTCGCAAATTTTTTCCAAATAGCAATCTATAAACGGAAGTGGATGTTCTGAAAAGATGCTATTCGAATTTCAGAATTTCGAAAAATTCAAAACGGAAGAATCACACACCTTCGTCAGCTTCTAAACTCTGAGAAAGAAATTCAAAAATCCTCACATGTTAAATAAGAAAACCATTAGACCTGACTCGTAATGCGGAGTTCAGAGGCCATCTGCTATTTCATTTCACACATATATACCAGTGCGCCACTTCGACTTGAAACTGACGGGGTTCAATTTATAATAGAATTCATTCGCCATTTTTTTTCAAGTAGAAATCTATACACAGATGTTCTGCAATTCGAATTTCAGAATCCGAGAAAACCAATGCGCACACACCTTCGTGAGCTTATGAACGTTGAGAATTATTTTCCTAGTCTCAGTGGCGTACGCCGACTCTTTCGCACCTCCATTTCCTCCACTAGGAGCCCTCTCCTTCTGCACCACGCCTCCTTTTTTCCCTTTCTTCGCCATCGCGACCACGGACAAGCCGCGACTAATGCCGGAACACGTCGCATTTCCTCCAATTCGCACCTCCTCTGCTCGCAAATTCAGCGACGACGGAGCAAGCGCGACGCGAGATGAGAGAAGTGAGAGCGACGAGTAGTGTCGATGATGGTGCTGCAGCAACGCGGGCTGCGATGCCGCCGCGGCCATTGACGCTGGACACTGCGTTGCTGCCATCGCCACCATCTCTGTTGCAGCTCGTTCGTAAGAAACAGAGGAACGAGATAAGCCTCTCGTTGCCAAAAACCTCCGGATCGATGTCCTGCCTAGACTCCTCCAGTACCCGGTTCTTATACCCGTGACATATACCCCGATGTGACGGGGTTTCAAGTTTACCCATGGTAAGGTACCTCAACCTAATTGCGACCTTTGCAAAATTGTCCTTCTTGCCTCGAATGTATGTGCTATGAACATGAGAGCCTAGGTCCATTTCAGATACAGTTATTTTCATCACTTTCAAAATTTATAGTTTATTTGTGTGGAGTGGGAAAAATTAACCCCTAAAGGTTAGAGATTATATTTTCACCAAAAGCGCTCCAAAACTGTCATTTCTAATACAAGAACCAAATTTTAGAAAAAATAAATTTGGACACATGTAATGGTAGGATCTTGTAGTATGCTGGTTTTAAGAAGATGCATAAAAAATTTCAGAAACTTCCACCATGTAGATTGCAAGGTATGAGAGTTTGAATTGACAAAAATCATTTTTTTGTCTCTGCAAAAAAAACATGCAGCTGCACTTCACAAGGTTACATTTGTTTGAAAAAATGTCCAAAATGGTGATTGCTCTTTGGATTCATTCTTCAAGGCAAGTTGGCTACATGCTTGAAAATTTTCAGATCATTTAAAATTGTACAGCTTATAGGAAATACTAGAAGAAAATGAGGGATTTTGCAACTACAAAAAGCAATTGGTTTTGAGTTGCATCAGCCAATTGCGACTAGTGATAATCCAGAGGGCTGTAGAGGCCCCTAGTTGTTGTGGATAAGTTTTCTAGTCGCACCATAATTGCTAGGCGAAATGTTTTGATTTCTCATTTTTGTAGCTTACTTGGAAATTCATTGATACGCTTTATGACGCAGTTGCTTACAAGGTATTTGCTTCTACGTACAAATTCCGACTCGATTGTGTCTAGTTTGCAACTCATTTGTCACTTTATTATGATTCATCTCTAACTTGTTTGCAACTCATTTATCACTTCATTGTCATTGTGACTCATCTGTGACTCGTTTGCAACTCATTTGTAGTTCATGTGTCATTTTGCAGAAAATCTACAAATTATAGAAATCTACAAAATATAAAAGTCTACAAACTATAGAAATCTTAGAATTCTATTAACAAAATTCGTTAGAAAAAGATATAGCTACTTACAAGTCTTACATATCCAACTTAATGGTACTCTTGACAAGTGATATGAGAAAATTGTTATTACACAATCGATAAATGATTTGAAAACAACTAGGAAACAACTTTTGTCATTTTACAGTTGCAATTGTTTTCTAATTATTTCCAAGTCATAGACTAGTTGTTTTCAAGTTGAATCATAGTTGTTTTCTATTCAAATTCTAGTCGTTTTCTGTTCGCAATCCAATTGTTTTCAAGTCAAATTGTAATCAAATTTAGATAATATGCAACTACAGAGTTGTCCACATTGATAACTATGATGAATATTGGATGTAGAATACCTCACAATAATTTTAAATGACAACTTTATTACCCTCCCGTGATCCTACACTTTATTCTACAACTACTTTGCAACTACAACAATATACACGTCAAAGTTGGTGCAAATAGAGAAGGATTATAGTTGTAGTATAATTGTCTAGGACACTTAGTCGCACAATAATTGTCAAATATTGGTTGCAGCAGACACGTTTTTCTTCTAGTGAAACAAATAGTAAATAGAAAGAAGTAGAGAAGGATTCAAAATACTAAATTGTTAAAAATTTGAATATGGAATTGAAAATGCCAATCCCAATGGTTATAATGATGTAATAAACAATGTACATCTATTGTTTTTATTTTTTTCCAAAAATATTGAAAATTGAGTTCAATAAAGGACTTCAAAGTTTACTTAGACTAGAGATTTCATAATTACCTACAAACTAAACCTCCTCATAACTTTCATCTCATTAATCAAAATGGAATGATTCAAAGCATTCTACATATATATAAATCTAGAGAAACAATTTGAAATTTTTATTTTTTTAAAAGTGATTTTTTAAGAATTTTTTGAGCTGCCCGCCAAGCAATGAAAATTACATATTTTAAAACCACGTAGTCAAAAGTTATGAAAATTGTTGGGTCTTAAAACTACTCCTCAAGCACAATTGTGTGGATATTTTAAAGAATTTTTTTTTTTGTTCGTAGTGAACTACCCAAAATCGCTATGTTGCCCCCCCAAATGGTGTTTGGTCCTGTAGGGGTTAATGATAAGAAAATGTAGAATTTTTTTTGACTTCCAACAAGACAGATTCAACAATAATTAAGATGGTTTAACTATAAATACCAAGCTCAAATGCTTATTTTGTCAATATGATATTAGGTGCAATTTCCTTATACTGTGATTAAAACCTAGAGAACATCATATACACTAGTATATATCCAAATATAACATCCATCATATTGATAACTTAATACAACCAGTCTCACATTTCCTCATAGCTCAAGACATTAGCAACAAGAGTCTTAACCCCTTTAGGATGGACAAACCATATATGGGTCTTGATTTCTTATATTTCATATTTTGTGTTAGTTCCTTTATATGTTTATATGTTGGACAAAACATGAAATTATAAATACATTGGCAAAGTTGTGGAGCAAATTATGAGATTAAAAAACTAAAAATTAAATGATGGTAATTATGTCTCAATAGAGAGCATTTTCTACGTATTTACAGTGCATACAAGCTCTTTCCTGTAGAAGACTTCATGTTAGGCATATTCTGCTTGAACAATACACATTTATGTTTGGCTACAAGCAAGAGTGGTCAAAAAGCAATTACTACATGTGCTCCACTAAGTTGTAGAGTGTGTGTGTGTGTTGATAGTGGGTTTGTCTTGGATTCTTCAATCACTAGAAGAACCCCGTGTTTTTCTTGACACATTTTTTGTGCCATTATGTTGTATTTAATGTTACAACTAGCGTAAGGTGTTAGTTGTAACATTAAATACAACATAATGGCACAAAAAACGTGTCAAGAAAAACACGGGGTTCTTCTAGTGAATCCACTTGCACATTTAAAAATATTACTTTCAACATTGAAATTATAAAATTAAAATATATTTGACAATCACTTTACATACATTCGGAAGTCACTTATTGTGAGTAAGTTATATCAAAGTGAGGAGACAAGATTTTTATACAAGTGGGGTTAGGAGGTAAAACAACCTACATGGGATATGTAAATTAGGATTAGCAAGAGCTAAAATGCTCATACTTAGTTAAATAAAAAAAAATAGGAATTTTTTTCAATGTAGAACTTCAAACCTCATTTGGATATAGAAGAATTTGTATTTTAAAGAGATTTGAACTAAAAAAATGTTAGGAGATCATGCTATCTTTCATTTCCAACAATCCATTTGAGATTTTAAGATTCCAATCAAAAGTTATGGACAAAATTCAAAGAGGGGTTGGAAGGGACATTTTCTTTGACATTTTCAAACATCCTCTTTGAATTTTATCCATTACTTTTGATTGGATGATCAAATTGACAAACAAGTTTTTGGAGATGAAAGTTAGCTTGATTTCCCAACTTCTCTTAGTTCAAAGTTTTTGAAAAAATTATTCTACTATTCCAAATGGAGGTTTGAAGTTCTACACCAAACACAATTCCTTTGTCTTGACAATCAATGGTCAAACTCTCATCTTCAAATTGTCCCAAATCTTTTGAGGACTCATGCAGATAATGAATTTCATTATAAAAATAACTTCTCTGCCCCCACATTTTACAATAGGATTCCCTTGAATGTTGTGCTTTGCATTTTCTCTTGAAGGATACTATTGTTTCCACTGAAAATGGAATCAACCATGCCATTAAGAAAAAATATATAAACCATTATATATCAATTAGCAAATAATATTTAATTTTTTTGGAACAAGGTAGTGTCTTTGATTCATTTTGTATTTTTGTAATAAGCTAAGTTTTGGATTTTTTTCATAACAAGCTAGGTTTTGGAATCTTTCATTTTTTTGTAACAAGCTAGGTATACATTCTTTTCTTATTTTTGTATCGAGAACATACTTGATTATTTATTTTTTATTTCAAGCTTTAAGTTCACCAAAAAAATCACAAAAGATTAGATACAAGTTTAAAATGTGTTGATAAATTGCCGCCTTTATACATTACATATTTTTCAGCCCCTGTGGAAGGCTGCAAATTCCCCATGATTCCCAGACTCTGGAATTGTCTGGAACTGCGCAGTAGCAATTGCGCAATGTGGCAAAGGGACTGCCACGTCATATAAAAAAATAATTTATTTTTTTTTCATCTTGTTTTTTTCATTTTAAGATTTTAAGATTTTTTTTTCAAAAAAAGAAAATTTGACATCGGCCGTTCTTTTATTGCCAGAGGAACAATGCTGGGAACATGCCCAAAACGGCCTTCTAGACCCCCCAAAAAACATCTAATAGATTCTCCATTTCAAAATGAATTAGGATCTAATTTCTCATAAACATTTCAAAATTCTTACTTGTGAAATACCTTGGTGGGTAGACTATTGTGGTAGTCATTGGAGCCACATTTTGCTTTTTTTTTAAACAAATGAAACAAAATTTCATTGCATGGGACAAAGTATAAGACTAGCAACTACAAGTGGCCTGCCATGACACATCAAAACCATATACTAACTACACAAACATAGAAATAGACATGACCTACAAACAAGAAGGGTAGTATTTGATGGGAGCAACATATAGAGAGGCTGATAGACCACTCTCAGCCTATGGAAAGAGGGCTCACACCGATACGTAACATTAGGAGTCAAAGCCACATTTCACTTGGGCACCGCTATGTCCAGTGTACACTTGACTTGCAACCAATGCAGACTCATCAGAGCAAGTGTGTGAGGTTGTTCAATGTGCGATCTCATATTGACTTTTCCTCCTTTTCTAGCTTCATATAGTATAATCTTTGTATACAGAGCACCGAACACCCATCTCTAGTCAAGAATTTCTTGCCGTTGATTGTTTTTATTTAAATTACTATTGATTGCAAAATTGTGTAGCATACTTGCAAATAGTTGTTGTGTAAAAATCCCACCTCAAACAAATGTGGTCCAAGATTAATAAACAGTGGTTGTATATTACTTTCATGAAAATACACTGAAATTTGCTTATGTATGCCATTTGCTAACATCCTAAAGGAGTTAAGGTGCGTTCGTACTAAGTGGTAGCGGGGAGACCAGGAGTGGTATTATATATTTTTTACTATGAGTTTGTTCACATTATGGGGTGCTTTCAGGCCTTGAGCCTACAAGCCACAGCAAGTAAGACCAATGTTAGCTCCAGACGTACCGTACGACTTTGGAGAGAAATGGGAGTGGGATCCGCAATTACATAAACCCAAAATCCAAAGGAAATTCCAATGTCCGGGAAGAACCAGTGGATGGTTCAAAGTTAGCCGGTGGAATTGGGAAAAAAACCATTTGCAATTTGAAAACATCATCAAAAAATGGTGAAAATGTCTATAAATTTTTTATTTTGAATGAAAAAAAAAACTTGACATGGTACTTGAAAAACCGGTTCAATACATAAATTGGAGAAAATTAGCTAGTAAAACTAAAAAAAATTCCCAAACATTGGGAAATTCATATTACAGACAATTAGGCGCGCTCTTTTGTAGTGGCCTTGTTTTGCAAGCGCTACCAAAGACAAGTGGCGGAAGAGTCAAAGTATTGGTGTTCATGGAGTGTGGAAGCCCATGTGCAATGTTGAACCTTGAAATAACACGACTCTTCATGCCGATGCTCGTAGCGCCTTGTCGTTCAAAGGTATTGTATAAGGTAGTCTGCTCTAAATGCGTCCATCTTCTTCAAACCACTCCTATAATTAACTTTGGAATGGATTTGAAGTGGTCCTTGAATTGACCACTTTAGCCATTGAGTGCATTAAGGAAAAAGTATTATTTATTGCAAGAGCCAATCATTCTCTTTGAGTTCTTCACATCTCTTTACAAGTTGGAAGTGGACAGGTTTTGGAAGACCTATAGTCACAAATAGGTGCCTAGGCCAGAAATCTTTGAAAATTCATAACTATTTCCAAGAAGGTCCAGAAAATATGAAACCACTTGGGTTAGATGCCAATTCCACCATTCTTCCTACAAAAATTTACTGAAAATTGTTTCAAGAACTTTAGCTTCCCCCCAAAAGGCAATCAGCTCTTAAATGGTCGCTTTAAGAACATACTACCTTAGTGGGAGGCCTTGGGGGGGCCTCCCACTGCGTTAAGCACGTGGGCAGCCAGATGCGATAATAGTACCAGGCACTATAACCAGTGCCTATACCAAATGCATCATGGCATATAATGAGGTTCATTTTTCTACAGGACTGAGCTCAAGAGTGCTTAACGCTTCCCGACTGTGCATTTCAGGCATTGTCATTTTGCTTCTGTCTGTTCCTTTTGGACGTGCACAAGAGGAAACAGTGAATTACTTTCACAGCCAAATCATCGTGGAAGCGTAGTTGAGAGGGAACGCGGCACGGAGACGACCTCATTTCAAAATTGCTTGCATTGTATTGAATTCACAGTGTCATAGAAGACAATGTTCGGGCAACCTACGGTACCTGGCACTGTTTGAATTATGAGAGGCGCTCGACCAATTGAACGCAGGCAACGGGTACACATCCACCCGTTGCCCGACAACACAGCCAGGGGAAACGCGAGTCTAGAAGAGTGAATTAACCCTAAACCCTTGGCAGCATCGAGGGAGCACAAACGTCGCTCAAGATTGCACAGTAAAATCTCACGTCAAAATCAAGAAAAAAAACAGTGAGCAGGAGTTCACACACTGCAAAAGCACAGGCCTACAACAACAACAATCATGATGGCAATACCTTCAGCACGGCAAAAAGCGCCCACAACCCAACGATTTCTTCCCGCAGCGCAAGAAATCGAGGAGTCCAAACGTATTGCGACTACCTGCGAAAATACAAACTCAGAAGGCCCCACAAAGACAGAGTTTGAAAATATAACAACCATGAACATTGTGGTGACTGAGAACAGCAGGTCCTCTTATCTCATGCTAAGTGCTACGTAAGACAAGTGCAGGATAAAACCACTGCACATGTGAACAGAACACAACTGTGTAAGAGACTTGTCTTCCAATTTGTTGGTTCGTTTGCTCTTCAAGTCTAAAAAGGGTCAATTCAGCAACTTCGACTCGTATTATCAAATCTCTGCCATTTGGACATAACACCCAGTGTGAACCTACCCTTAGAAAAGTAGTGATTGTTGTACATTCAAACCTCTTTAATCTGAACCTTTTTTCAAGAAACCTTGTCCACTTGTCACAATAATATTATTGACTCGAGCACACTTATCTTACATTCAAACTATTTGACCTTTACTATGACTCTCTTCCAAGTCGGGAGTCAGAGTGCAGAACCTTTCATAGAAATGGCAAACCTAACTTTTCTCTTTTCTCATTTTGTAGTTAGGTTTGCAGAAGCATTGAAGGATTGTGATGTAAATTACACGGCGAGTCAGTCAGGGATTTGCTAAGCGGAGCTTGGGTATTTTAAAATCCCAATAGGCCATGTTGTTGTTGTTTTTGTTGCTTTTGTCGTTCTTATGCTGCACAATTGTGCAACTTCGAAGTTTGAATTGATTCCTTACAGTTCAAGAGTTTCGTGGCGCGCATTTGCATCTTGCACTTACAGCTCAGGTATAGTCTAATGTCTTTCATTGAACTTGTAATTTGGCATTTGTAATCGAGGGTAGTGGCGGAGTGGATGTTGTCTTTACCACTTTGAACAACTCTCCTGTGAGGAAATCGACCACCCTCTGTGCAGGTCACTAACTGGCGTTGAGGACTACACTGTAGTTGTTTTCATAGCACACTATTAGCGTTTTTATTGTGATCTGTTTCGTACCAAGGGTTTTAAGCTTCGAGCTGCACGTTTGGACTGACCGAATGATATCATCGAAACAGTGAAATTGTTGTAGGATATGAATTTTCAAGTTGTGTGATTTTGTGCAGCAGAGGCCCAATATTTGTCATTGCAGGGGGAAGAAATTTTCAGTCGTGTAGATTTGCCATTCGGAAATGGAAGTCATTCTCAGTTGTGCTCTTCGTGGTTTTGCTAAAATCCTACCGGGCTTTCGATTCTTCTCACATGGCATCCCTCACTGTTGCAATGTAGATGGGGCGAGGGCATCAATTTGATTACTAAGGTAGGACAGGTTCTAAATCTGCACAGGCTGTAAAATCGCCCACCTTCTCAACTGTACACCATTTGTACATGTTGCTTTTTGTAGCCTTCAGAAATGTACATATGGTGTACATTTTAGGGGGTGGGCAAATTTAGAGCTCTATGCCATTTCAACTTCAAAATTTTGTAATTAATTCCACAAAGCTTCAAAAAATATGAAATGACTTGGGTTAGATGCCAATTCCACTTGTCTTTCAAGGAAATTTTACTGAAAAATATTTCAAGAAACTTCACCTTCCCAAAATTCAGTTTCAATTCTTAGGTGGGCAATTTTATAGACCTACCTTACCATTCTGAATTCATTTTTGGCAAAGTGAAACCATCTTCATTCCCTTCGAGAGTCTTATACAGTAGTACAACTCGGGAAGTTGGATGTTTAGAAATTCGAATTCATGTCTTTCTACAACTGAAGTTTGAATTGTTACATGTGTTGGACAATGAAGCATTTCATTAAGGTAAAACCACTCATAGCCAATCACCTAAGCAATTATATGCATGATCTAGAACAATGTAAGGCAATGTCAATAAATTTTCTGCCATCTATGTCAAAAGATGGAAATGATAGGCACTACGGATTTTTTTGTCCGTTTTATTCCTTGAATTCAAATTACTATGAGTTCTAGAAGCCAAAAGTTGGTCTAAACCCATAACCAATGTATAGAATCTTCAATAAATGCTCATGTGAGACTATTTTCTACTAACTTTGGCACCCCAAGTCAAGGACATGTGTCATGATACTTACATGCTCACAATGCTCCCACAACCAAGAAAATTTAATTGAAAACTAGGGACATGTATCATGACATGCCATCATTTCTAGTATCTCATGTTGTAATTTTTCCAACACATGGCAATCACTATGTCTTGTTACTGACATTATTTCAAGCTACCAAACTTTGAACCTTATTATAACCATCCCATAAACTACTCACAAAAATCAATTCCAACTTCTTCTCAAATCCACACACCCTATTGGTTGTCAATTAGGTCCTAGTTGGTAATGGGTGGTTCTATTATAAAACCTATTTGACCTCAAATGGATCCTAAATTTTCTACAAATCCAATGAACAAGACATGAAACTATAGTAGAACCACCCATTACCAACTAGGACCTAATTGACAACCAATAGGGTGTGTGGATTTGAGAAGAAGTTGGAATTGATTTTTGTGAGTAGTTTATGGGATGGTTATAATAAGGTTCAAAGTTTGGTAGCTTGAAATAATGTCAGTAACAAGACATAGTGATTGCCATGTGTTGGAAAAATTACAACATGAGATACTAGAAATGATGGCATGTCATGATACATGTCCCTAGTTTTCAATTAAATTTTCTTGGTTGTGGGAGCATTGTGAGCATGTAAGTATCATGACACATGTCCTTGACTTGGGGTGCCAAAGTTAGTAGAAAATAGTCTCACATGAGCAATTATTGAAGATTCTATACATTGGTTATGGGTTTAGACCAACTTTTGGCTTCCAAAACTCATAGTAATTTGAATTCAGAAA